>CAJNDS010002398.1:0-20000 GCA_905221605.1 Symbiodinium natans | reverse complement strand
CCCCCCCCCGGACGTGGGTTTCGATGATGCGCACTTTGGGGGCGGGTCAAGGGCAACAGGGGTGGGGGTCGGAGGCACGCGTGAAAAACCTCATAAAAAACACGGTATTTACGGTGATTTCAGCGTTTTTCAGCGTTTTTTATTGCCTTGGGCCCGCGGGCCAGGGCTGCTGATGCTCATGATGCTCGCCTGGTTTTGGGCTTCCGGTACCCCCCCCAAACCTTGAAAAACGTGGTTTCGGCCTGGCGCGCGCCCCATGTGAAAAGCTAGGGCCGATGATGCGCGCCCGTGAGGGTTTAATGGGGTGCTGCGGGTGTTTTGTGGCCTCGGTTTTTCGTAAAAACCCATGGTTTTTACGAGGTTTTCGTGCTTTTCGCACCACCGCGTGTTGCGTCCCCTTGGATGCCGTTTTGGAGGCCTCCCGAAGGGCCCCGCGCGAATTTGAAGCAATTTTGGGCGGGGTCGGCGGCTCGGGCGCTCGCCCCTTAAAGCTAGCGCTTTAGTGCGACGCGGGCTCCGCCCTGGACCACGGGCGGCGCGGGGGCCGGATTTTAAGGGGCTGCGCCCATGGGCGGGCAGCGCACGCAGAAGCCCGGGGCGAGCAGTTTCTAAGCATGTTGAGGCCCCTAAACTCCCTTAAAATCTCTAAGCGTTAAGTTTCTAAGCATTTTCAGGCCCCTAAACTCCCTTCAAATCTCTAAGCGTTTGAGGCTCCTAGACTCCCTTAACGTTTCTAAGCACTTTATAAGGCCCCTAAACTCCCTTTTTCCTAGCCCCGGGCTTAGACACGTCGCTTATGCCCGCCCTTTGGGGGGCATCATGCTCCTGATGCGCCCCCGGGGTCCCGCCCCGGGAGCCGCTGATGCTCCTGATGCGCGCCTGGGGGTCCCGGGCTGGACCCGCTGATGCTCATGATGCGCGCCCTCTGGGGGCCTCCGTGGCGACGCAAAAACCACGAAAAAAAAACCGTTCACCGGCGGCACGCGGGGGTCGGCGGCACTGGCGTCCGGCCTAATTCTGCTTCGCAGAAGGCCAGAGGCCAGCAAGGCTATTCCCGGGACGACCCGGGCTAAAAGGTCCGCATTTGCTCGGTCCTTTGGGGACCTCGCGCTGCCCGATTTTTAAGGGGCTGCGCCCATGGGCGGGCAGCGCACGCAGAAGCCCGGGGCGAGCGGTTTCTAAGCATGTTGAGGCCCCTAAACTCCCTTAAAATCTCTAAGCGTTAAGTTTCTAAGCATTTTCAGGCCCCTAAACTCCCTTCAAATCTCTAAGCGTTTGAGGCTCCGAGACTCCCTTAACGTTTCTAAGCACTTTATAAGGCCCCTAAACTCCCTTTTTCCTAGCCCCGGGCTTAGACACGTCGCTTATGCCCGCCCTTTGGGGGGCATCATGCTCCTGATGCCCCCCCGCGGTCCCGCCCCGGGAGCCGCTGATGCTCCTGATGCGCGCCTGGGGGTCCCGGGCTGGACCCGCTGATGCTCATGATGCGCGCCCTCTGGGGGCCTCCGTGGCGACGCAAAAAACCACGAAAAAAAAAACCGTTCACCGGCGGCACGCGGGGGTCGGCGGCACTGGCGTCCGGCCTAATTCTGCTTCGCAGAAGGCCAGAGGCCAGCAAGGCTATTTTGGGGACCTCGCGCTGCCCGATTTAATGGCTACCGCCAGTGCCGCCGACCCCTCAACCTGATGCTCCGCGCAAACCGGACAAGAACAAGGATGGCAGGCCATCTTTCGACGAATTCGCAGAGGCAGGAGGAGAGTGAGCGGTCTACGGTTTAGGGTTTAGGGTTTCGGGTTTAGGGCCTAGGGTTTAGGGCTTAGGGTTTAGGGCTTAGGGTTGAGCGTTCAGGGTTTCAAGGGCATTAGGAGGGCTTAGTCGGTAGTGTGCTGAGAGGCCATCCGCGACCGGGGCAGGGGGGGGGGGGGGTGCCGGGGTGGCGGGGTGGGGGGGGGTGGGGGGAAGAGGGTGCGTGCAGGGGGGCGGGCATGCCCTGGAGCCTTTGAAGTGGGGGGGGTGGGGGGGCGGGAAGTTTATGGGGCTGGGGTGGGGTGGGGGTGGGTGGGGTGGGGGGTGGGGGGGGGGAGGGGGGTGGTGGGGGGGGGGGTGGGTGGGGGGTGGGTGGGGGGGGTGGGGGGGGGGGGGGGGGAAGGGAAGGGGGTGGGGGAGCGGAGCAAGCGGAGGGGGTCGGGCCTGGCACGGAGGAGGCCCTTTAAGTCGCTTTAAAGTCAGTCATCGAGGGGTGGGGGGGTGGGGGTGGGGGTGTGGGGGGGGGGGGTGCGGGGGCGGGTGGCGGGTGGGGGGGGGTGTGGGGGGGGGGGGTGGGGGTGGCGGAGAAGGGGGGTGGGGTGAGCGGAGCGGACATAGGGGGGTGGGGGTGGGGGGGGGGGTGGGAGGGAATGGGGGTGGGGGAGCGGAGCGGGCGGAGCAAGAGGGGGCGGCATGCACTGGAGCCCTTTAAAGTCAGTCCAGTCAGTCATCTGATCGAGTGGGGAAGGGGTAGGGGAGGAGGATGGAGTGGAATGGTTGGGAAGGGTGGTTGGTGGTGGGAGGGTTAGGGGCGGGAAGGGCGGGGCACGGACTGGGGCCTTTTAAAATCAGCTTAAGGTGCGGGGTTACGCCGACGCCATGGAGTCTTCACTAGCGCCTCCCCCGCTCAAAGCTGGGGTCGGCGGACAAGGGGCACCGAAGGCCCCATATGCCAGAGCCCCAAAGTCAACTTTTTAAGGTTCGGTTTTCTGGCATTGTTGAAGCTTCAGACCTCCACATGGCCAAGACTTGCCAGGTCTCTCCTGGAAGAGTTCCGCCAAAGCAGCGCGCCTCGCGTGGTCAAAATTCTGCGCCTCACTGCATCTCGCTGCCCTCTGCCCTTCAGACTCCCTCCCCTGTTGACAAGGTCCGAATGTGTGAACCAGGCTGCAAAGTATCACTTACCTCAGTCATGAGCACATTGCATCTTGCAGTCAGCCCTCAATTGCTTTGTCGCAAAAAGCCACTTGCATACAGCCAGTATGGCACGGCATTGTCGAGAACAGTGTTTAGAGGGTTGCTGAAGCAAAAGTTGGGTGGGTTTCACAGGAGCTCTTGGAACACCTTGGTGATCAAGTCCTCCGACGCCTCTCAGAGCATGATCCGCAGAACTGCAATTGGCCCAGAACACGTCGGGGTTTCAGCCAGCACATAGCGAAGTCTGCAGCCAAGAAGAGTCTTTGTGAAACACCCTAATCCGCCCTAAACGATCCCATATTGGCGGAGCAGTCATTGATCTCCGAGGTTCCAACACGATGCGAGCACACGGAGTGTCCACATCCCAGCTCGCCGCGGAAAGCTTCCAGACAAAGAAAACTCGTTGGCGACAAAGTGCCCTAGACCGAATCCCTGCTGTAAACCTCAGATTTCCCGAACATCTCCTAAACTCACACATGCTCAGCCCGTAAAGCCCAAACCCCGTAACCCCAAGCCCAAACCCCTACCTAGCCCCTGATCCTTAAACCCTCAGCCCTCAAAGCCTGCTACCATCCAGGCCCGTTGTTGTGGGCGGCTCGGCATCGGCTTCCTCAGCAAAGCGGACGATGGAGGCTGAAGCTGTGCCAGTTCTGCCTATCGGAAGAGCTGCTGTTTGGGGCAGGTCATCCGAGAGTCCGATTGCCAGTCCCTCGCCAACACAGGCGCTTTGTCACGGGGTACTTAGACATCTTCGACAAAAGAAGGCATCTGATTGGGACACCATGTTTCCCTTCTTTCACCGCGCCCCGGGGTGCCCGCCAACAAGTGTTTTTTAGACCACAGAAGAGGAGGCAGTCAAGCACCCCCACCCGGTGGCAGGCTGGTCGCTGACAAACACAAGCGCCGCAGGCCTAACGTTCTCTGTAGTGGGTTTAGAGTCTTGGAAGATGTCAGCTCACAAACCCCGTTTCCGTGTGGCGCATAGCAGTGTGCACTCAGCAACGCCCTGCAGCACATCGCCCCAAAGATGCAGAATATTTTTGAACCATCTGGAGGTGCTGCCTTGCTGAGTGCAGCTGAGGCTCCAAAGCCTCCTGTCTCCGCTAGATTGTATAGGTCACAAATGATGGTCCATTCATTCCTTCCTTATGGTTTCTGGGGATTTAAGGTGCACTGCTGCTTGAATCCCCCAAGGCCTTGCGGTTGATTTCAGTGCCAGGAGCAAGTCCTTGCACTGACCAACAGCTTTGACATCTCAACCCATACGGAGAAGGAGCCAACAGTCGCTCTGACGTTTCAGTGTGATCCTGTAGCTTCTCTCGGTAGAACATGAGCTGAGGCACCCAGAAGCCCAAGAAATCTCAGAGACCTCCGCAGGAGCTCGTGGAGGTCTCCATGGGGCTGCTGGGGGTTGTCTGGGCCTACGCCTTTCTCGAGGTGCCTTGGGAGCTTGCGGGGCCTGTCGAGCCGCACAGATACTCAGAGTTGACTGCGGGGGGTTTGCTTTTGGGTGTGTGGGCTCAGTTCACGGTTTTTTTAAATGCCAATCGATCCTATGAAGCGCCTTGAGGCCCGAGATGGAGGGACTTGAGGGTGTTCGACCCCTGCCAAAACTTTTAGTTTGTAATGTTGCTCCCGATTGAGCAAGGGGTAGCCCACTATGATTGACGTCTCAACCGATTCTTCTGCGACCCCAATTGTTCAGGTTTGCCCGGGAAAATGCGAAGTTCGGAGGCCTGAAACTCTCGTCAGGTGAGGCCCCTCAGCCCCAGAAGCCTGAAACCCCAAATTTCTGTGCCGGGGGCATCTATAGCTTCCTTCACAACCATGCTGCACTTTAGTTGACAATCCGGAGCCTCGGACATGTTTGTTTGGGGGGGAAACCTGGACGTTAACTCCAAAGCTCCCTTTTCCTGCAAGAGCGCGCAAGATGTTGGATGGGCTTGGGATGGGTGTGCAGGTCAGCTGCAAACACCTGCGCGAACGATGCCGAGCACTGCTGACAGACATCGGGCGCACCCTGGACAGGCCAAAGTGTGAGTGGAGAGGTTTGTCTGCACAAGAGTGCTGGGGCATTTAGTCATGCTGACATGCGGAAGATCCGCCGATGTAGATTGTTTGGCTGTGCGGCTAGACGACTCTACCCGCAGCAATACCTCGTAACACTTCTTGTCTATGCAAGAGCCACGTGTTCTGAAAGGATGCCGCCCTCTTCGCTGGTGAAAGGTTTACACTTTGCCCAGAAGGAAAACAGTGGGGGCTGAATGCGTCTGTATTCATTCCTGGTGGTGAGCGACATGGCAGGCGGCCAGCGGCACCAGCAGGTGCGACTTGCAACAAGACGGGGTAAAGCTCGCAAGGCGTTGTAAGGTTCTCGAGACAGGGGTTTTTGAAACTCACGCACTAGCTAGTATCAATGCAGTCAAATATAGCATATTGTGCCATTCAACCCTGTCACGTCGGACAAAGCACACGGGCCGGCAGTTCAAAGGCCTCTCAGAATGAATGGCCCCTGCCAGGCGTTGGGAGCCGGCGCCTTGCAGCATGCTCGTCCGAAGCCAGGCATGCTTCAATCCAACCAAGTGCCGACCTGCGCGAAAGCACCATGACATCAAGTCGTCCTTTGTGAAGCTTGTGCGTTTCTCCTCCACTCCTCTTTTTCTGGTATTAACTCCCCACCCAACATAGCCCCTGTGGGTCGAATCGCGTTTAGGTGCCTGAATCACAGGCAGCGTATCGGTCAACTGCCGCACTTGCTCGCCTAGCTGCCTGGCATCATCGTCGGGGTCTCGGACGACTCACGGGTCTCGGGCGCAAGAGGCAAGCAGGAAGCCAAACAGATACAGTCGTGCTGAGGGATTCTATGTCACTCGCGACTGGTTTTTCAGAGCCCCAGCAGCTGCAGCCTGGTCATTCATTATACTCATCCACCGCCTATGCCGCACCCCGGAGAACTTCAAAGTTCACTAGAGTCTTGAAGCAGATTCTAAACCCCTAAACTTCAAGGACCCACACAAGCTGTAGAGCTGAGCCAAATCCGACCAAAGGTGGTGCACAAACCGCCAAACTGGGAGGACTCGACGAGGGGGGGGGGATCTCCAGGGTTTGAAGGTTTTTGGGGGCTTCGCTGGCTTAGCTCCGTGGCTTAGTGTGTAGCCGGCACAAAAAATGAGTGTCAATGGTTGGCAGCGCGGCATCACCAACATTGAAAGCAGCAAGCTCTTAAAGCAGCTGGGAGGTGGACAGCAAAGGCGTCCCGGAACAGGAGGACTCTGAGGAGGCGGGCTTCCTGCGTTTACGGCTGCGTTCCAAGGAAGATGTCAGGGTGATCAGGGTGTTTAAGGTTTGGGGTGTGAGGTCACGTCATTTCTGTCTCGCTGGTGCAGAGCAGGCTCTTTTGTCCGAGTTCAAAAATATGTAGGTTCTAGTTCCTGAAGTCTTAGAAGCGTCTGCGCTTGGACACATCTCCTGAAGAAGGGGCCTTGTTATTCTCACCCAGCCGCATTGCACATCCTTGCACGGGCATTACCAATTGGGGGGGCCCGAGCACCCCAGAGAAATCCTCGGCCCCCGCTTCTGCGGACTTCTTCAAAGCCCCGGCAGCTGGCGAAGCTCGGGCAGCTTTGGCTCCTCGCCGCCGTTGTCAAGCCCTCTAAGATTTATGAGGCTGAGGGTAGCTTGGTCTCCCGTAAACTCCTAGACGGTATTTTTCTGGGGTGGATGTTTCTCAGCTAAGACCCGTACGGCCTCTTTGAACTCAAGCTCTCTAATTGGGGCTCGTGGCTCGTTATAGTCTTGCGCTCAAGGAAAAGGTGGACCCGGAAGTTCAGTCCGGTGGGCTCGTGTTGAACAGATAGAACCCCTCCCCTGCTCCCAGTAGTTGCACAAGCAAACGCTAAGTCCAGTTTGCTATTCTGCCGGGCAGGCCTCTTCGCCCATTGCTCTTTCCGCATGGCTGCGCGAACAGTGGCTAAGCGTGGTTTAGGGACACGGTGCATCCATTCACCAGAATCTATTCCCAAATCGACTGCCTCTAAGCGCTTCTGCTTCATGTACACAGCTTTCTGCCTAGCAAACATGTACATGCTCTTGAGACTTCCCAACACCACCCAGCTTGAACCTTTGCGGGTTCAGGGTTCGGCATGCAGGGAGCTGCAAGTTTCAGCAGAGCTGGCTGAAGTGACATGCCAACACGCGATGATAAGGCAGAGATGCAACTTCAAACTGATGGTTGCTAGTGTCCATCCTGACCAGAATGGATAGAACAATTGACGCTGTAGAAAACCGGCAGCAGTGGCGGGCACTTGATGAACTGTTGCTTTTCGCACAGAGTTCATTCATGTCATTCAAAGGCACCCACTGGCCGCCAGTCCTTGGACCCCGGACACCCAATAGCCATCACGTCTGTGCTGAGAGTCGCGCCTCAGGCTGACTGTTGCCACACATCCGCTGCTTTGGCAACCGGACCGAGCTCGGGGTTGCGAAATTTCGGAAGATTTCAGGTGCCTTCCTTGCATACCTGAGAGACCCCATGACGCAAAGGGGGCAGGATCGACTTCCCCGGATTTCCAGCAGAAGCTCGCAGTATCACACTACACCCTGAACCTACTCCAGGCACGGTCACCGCGGTCCACCTGTGACCTTCGGGGGACCAGACATTTGCCGGATTTGGCTCAGGGTTTATCGGGCTTTGGCCTTTCAGGACCTGGACCATGGCTTCTTGCATCGGTTGGCATGGCGCTGAGTCCGACACGAGACCCTACATATTCGAGCTGCAAGAGAAGCTCATTGTAGAAGCTCTATAGGCAAGGCCACTGTGTTCGCATGCAGTATGCGAGCATCAGCTTCATGCTTGTGGATTACGTTTTGTTGGGCATCCATGGCAATAGTTCCTCCTGCTGAGGACGTCCCGAGTTCGGGGCTGTTCCTTGGCTTCAGAAGAAATGCCCGGTGTCATCCAGGTGTCGCTTCGTGCTCTGTCGCAAGGTTGCTCGTGGCATCCCAAGCCCAAATCACACAAAGCCAAGTCGTCCTTCTGCGTCCCTTATTGAGCCTTGCAGCTTCTATTGAGTTCTTTTTGATGGTCCAGCTTTGCTAGTGGTAGAGCTGGAATCTGTGACGCTCAGTGATGGTTGTGATGTCAGTTTCTTGTTCCGTCGCTGTTGAGGATTCTTTGTGGCGCAACCTTCTCTGGATTACTTGCGCTACGGTGGCAGCTGGACACCTACCAGCTTGAGCGGCAGCACCTTGGCTTCACGAGCCACATCTAGCTCGACAAATACGAGGCAGATCACATGAAACAAAAAGGCAACTGCCTGGTATTATTACTCCATGTGACCTGTCGAAGGCTCTTGCCCGCTGCAAGCCGAAGAGCGAAAATTCGCCCCGTCAATCCCATACTGAATAATGTACTGGTCCAGTCCGCAGTCCGCCAAAGTTCGAACTACCAGGACTCACTCGAAGTTCCGTCGGCTGAAGGTCAGGCTGAAAGGTCGGGACTGGCAAGTCTTTGGACGGATCTGGCCTTCGCTGTACTCTTGCTACCCAGTACGGAGAACGCCTTCAAACAGAGCGATCCCTCCAAGAGTGTCCAAGTAGTGAAAGGATTACCGTGCACAAAAGTGTTGTTGATATCACGTACGCCGCATAGTATCACTTCACGAGTTGTTCTCTTGACGCAGTCTCTGCTGACAGGTACCTGGTCGTCTGCCACAACCTGCCCCCTGCGACCCTTCAAGAGGCACGTTGGGGAACGACGACCCGCTGCACGCGAGCTTTCATGATGGCCCCCAGATGTCCCCAGCTTATGTCTCAAGGTTGCTGTTTTCGAGTTCGCGAAATTTGTGTCAAGATGACTTTCAACTGTCTGCCCTGAAGGTTGTCGCCTACATTGGACAAGGAAGCCTCCAGTCGCGCAAGAGCTCAGCTGGGGAGGCCCAGCGCCACTCGTACAGCCGAAAGAGTCCAAAAGAAGCACTGGCCATTCGGGGGCTGCATCGAAACTCCGCTAGCGCAGCGCTGGCACAACGACGCGGTAGGCCTGTTGTGATGAGGCTGGGGCCCAGCATTGTTGGGTTCTCCGCTCTGTTTCCCTGAGCCTGAGGCCACTCTCGTGAGGGAAACCGAAACTGCATGTGTCTACCAGCTCTCGCACAAGCTACGTGTAGTAGGATACCCTACATCAACGTTGGAAGGGTACGTTGGAAGGCTGACCTTACAAAGATTGCCGATGGCTCACGTGAAGGCCATCTAGACTGGTCATGGCGAGCATTGTGAGCCGAAGCCCAAGAAACCTACAGACTGAAAAGTCCTTCTCTCCAAACCCATTCTCAGAGACATCCAAGCACAAACACCTACGTTGCAGCACTTTGTGCGCGTGTTGGCGTTGCGCGTGGGCGTGGTGCTCGCTGGCATGCGCGTGTGCGCGTGTGTCTGGGGGTGCATATTTGCTTGCGCGCCTGAACCGCCTGCCCCTGTGCATGCCTGTGCCTGGGTGTGTGTGTGTGTGTGTGTGTGTGTGTGTGTGTGTGTGTGTGTGTGTGTGTGTGTGTGTGTGGGTGGGTGGGTGGGTGGGTGCGTGCGTGTGTGCGTGCGTGCGTGCGTGCGTGCTGGGTGTGCGTGCGTGCGTGGGTGTGCGTGCGTGCGTGGGTGTGCGTGCGTGCGTGGGTGTGCGTGCGTGCGTGGGTGTGCGTGCGTGGGTGTGCGTGCGTGGGTGTGCGTGCGTGGGTGTGCGTGCGTGGGTGTGCGTGCGTGGGTGTGCGTGGGTGTGTGTGTGTGTGTGTGTGTGTGTGTGTGTGTAATTACTTCTGGCACATTCTAAGGCAGCGGTCGTACTCTCAAGGAAGCAGCAGCAGCCCTAACCCCTAACCAAAACCCTCGACACTTTCTGATTTCTGCCAGGGCGGCAAGCCGGCTAGCTCGCAACTGACCGCATTGAGCCACGCCTCGCGCGCCGGTGGCCACTGTGGGGTGCAAACCCCCGCAGGGCCTCCCCCAAAGCCCTTGGAGTCCCTTTGTGCTCAGCACCCCCGTGTCAATTGGCTTAAAACTTTGATACCCTCCAACCCATCTTGACCCGATGCTGCTTGAGCACTATCGCCTTTGGTCTGGGTCGCTCTTGTTTCGGGTTGGGATCTAGCGTTCAAGTCGGGCTTGGACTTGGGGTTTAGGTGGGGCTTGATTATTGTATTTAAGGTCATGCGGGTTCAGACATGAAGTTGAATGTTTGGGGTTTCTTAGGTCCTCAGCCAGGTGCTCGCTATCCGAATTCGCACCGGACGCCGGCATCAGATAAGACATTTGGACTGAAAGAAGCCCTGCAGAACTCGACACATGATGGCGACAGGGCTCCAACCACGACAGGGGGAGGGGGGGGCGGGGGTGGGGAGGCTATCAATACCAGGCATTTCGGGTTTTGCTGCTTGGGATATTGATATGTAGGTTTAGGCATTTTCTCTTCAGGGTTGTGTCTATCAAAGCAGGCATTGCAAACAAAAATGCGGCAGCAACAGCTGCAACGCCAGTAATTAGTTGCTAACAGAAAGCAAGGAGCACACCTGCTCCACGAGGATCACGCGACAGCGACCGAACCCTGGCAAAGACTGCAAACTTTATGGAGCCGGGGTTTATAGGTTTCATGGGTTTCTGGATCCCCTTGACCTCGTCTCGTGGATTCCCCTGGACGTGAACTACCCAAGCAAGAAGGAGCGAGTGTGCTCGTCGTGGAAGTCCTACAGAGGGATTGTGTCTAAAGCACCCACACCGTAGAATCCAGCCATGTGATGCGCCCCGCAGAATTCCGCACCCATTCACCCCTTGCTCTCCAGTATGAGCCCAATGAGCTAAGGATGGAAAATATGGCGTCAAAACGGCGCTGCTGAGAGGAAGGGGGAGCTCATAATGTCAGAGTCGACTTTGCTTGCGGGCCCGCACACGCCCAGCCCATTCAACTCACAGCCACGTCTACTCCATTTTCGATTCTGAAAGAGATGCGAAACCCTCGCCTAAGCCCGGATCACCTAGAGCTCGTCACCGCTGTCAGTGCCTTGATGACATCTCCCCGATCGGCAGCCTCAAAACGAGGCACTGCCAAGACAGTCCTTTGGGTTGGTGACCGCTGTGCGAGCCGGGTTGGTGAATTGTCTGACAAGCATTATGAACCTGGAATATCTAGTATTCATGGTATTGAGTTTTTGACATACTTATTATTTATATATCTAGAGCGGTTTATTCTCTAAATTATCTTCCGGCCATTCGTTGCTCAAGCGCGATGTTGCTGATTACTCGTATTCCGGTCTCTCAGTATGTGTGCACTATAATCTATTCTAGGGATTTCGTTTACGAGACTTTACTTAAAAAAGACCTATCGAAGATCTTCGATTTCATCGAAATATTGAGGCATATGTAACTGTGACAGGCTTTGGGTTACAATGTGTTTTCTGAATGTCTGGTATTTGGGGTGCTTGATACGTCCTTCTGTTTCATATTGATTGAATTGTTTAGTCTCACTTGGGTCGTCTGGTGTCTCCATATTCTGACGCGATTCTGTGACCTTGGGTTTAATTGGGGTGGCGGCGGGCCTTTAATGCATGGCCTGGGGATTTGGAATCGTGCGATGGTTTCTGATTATTTTCAAAAGAATTCTGGAAATCTTGGTGCTTTTGGGTACATAAGTCGTTTGCACTGGCTGAACAGATTATACTATCTCCCCTCTATTTATCAAAGGGTAAAAGATTGGGAATCTCAAGAATCTTCTATTCGAGAATTATTCTAAATGGGATCTAAGGAGAAGGAGAACTTTTCCGAACTTGATCGTCGTATTCTAGATTTATGCATCGAAGAAATATGAGACGGAAATGAGATATCCTCCAGCGGACATTGCTGCAACTGTGGCTGGTGGGGTGGATGGCTGGATGGCTGGAGGCTGGCTGGAGGCTGGCTGGAGGCTGGCTGGAGGCTGGCTGGAGGGGGGCTTGAGGAGGGTGGCTGGAGGGTGGCTGGCTGGAGGGTGGCTGGCTGGAGGGTGGCTGGAGGGTGGGTGGTGGCTGGAGGGTGGGCGGCTGGAGGGTGGGTGGCTGGAGGGTGGGTGGCGGGAGGAAGGTGGAGGGTGGGTGGCTGGAGGGTGGGTGGGTGGCTGGAGGGTGGGTGGCTGGAGGGTGGGTGGTTGGAGGGTGGCTGGAGGGTTGTTGGAGGGTGGCTGGGGGGTAGCTGTGTGGGAGGGGGTGGTGGATGGAGAGAGGTGAATGGCTAGTGCGGGTGGGTTGGAGGGGGGTGGATGGAAGAGTGGAGGGATGGATGGAAGGGTGGGGGGTGGGTGGTGAATATATCTTTATCGTTTAGAAATTTTTTGGTACGATTAATAATGAACCGAATGGACTCGTAAATATTAAGGAGTTTGGAATTTTATCGATTCTAAGAAACTTCAGATTTTAAGAGGATATTGAGGATATGATTATTCTAATGCTTGTGTTTAATTTACCCGATTTAAGAGATATTTGAAATTATCGGGAATACTCCGGCGCATCTTAAATATTTCGTAGTTTTTAGATTTCTTAAACAAGATTCTTAAGGAATTTATAAATTTTCAAATTATATTTTGGATATTGATTTTTTTGTTGGAATAGATTTATTATAAGCAATAAATATATATTCGCTCACTTCTTTATAGATATATCGACACATTACACGCCAGGTTCGACCTCCCGCGTAGGTGGTGCAAGGGGCTGATCGTAGCGCCGTGGCGAGAACTCATTCGAGACATTCTCGAGTTGTCGATTTAGACGTCAAGATGGTTATTCGTAATGTTTTAGAATGTATAAGTCCTCCCTTTGTATAGAGTTTCGTCCGGCGTGTGTGTGCGTGTTGACTTTGGAATGTCGTTTTCTCGAGATTCTTGATAATGAATTGGTGTTTTTGGGAGATTTGTTATCCTCGAAAGAATACCACATCCGATAGCCTGAGCCATGGGTCGCCGACGCTGCTAGCGAGCAGCCGGCGCTGCGACCGGCTACATGGAAGGGTGCGACCCCCCCCCACCGCTGGTTCTTTTGGGTCTTGCTAGCGGTTTAATGGGATTGGCTTTGTTGGGGGTTGACAAGATTCGGGCTTGGACATTGATTGAACATACTGCCGGTAGAACTAGTCGTAATACCAAAAGATCCAGGGGGCTTCGGTTGGTTGGGTTCCCAGGGCGGAACGCACATCGGGTCCTTCTGGGAATCTTCCTCGTGGGATATGCTGGGGTGTGGGGGTCACTTCATCACGCTGCTGATGGACTTGCTCCTCGCATTCAAAGATTTCAGCGGGAATGTCGGTCCTCACATAGGATTGGATGGGTTAGTGCCGCGAGCCTTTTCTATCTCCAACATGTACGCTCTTGTGCAGCGGCGACTGTCTGCAGTCGGCAGTCTCCAATGCGTAGCCATCTGCGGATGGGAGGTTGCCTTGCGTTCTCGGGGGGATGTTGGGGTAGGTACTTATCTTGCCTTGATTCTCTCTACTGACGATTCGGACACTTTATTATCTATTATTGGATCCTTCGTTGGGATCATGGAAGGGAATATGGATTCTTGGGGATCGCTATCGTTTTCAGGATCATCGACTATCATTTGCCCCTTCAATGGTGTCGAATTCTCACTTTTGTTCTAATTGGAGGTGGGCTTTGGAAGTCAATTGGCATTGTCGGACGACTGTTGTGGGCTTGTCTTTTATGGGCTTATCCTTGGTTCCCTGGAGATGGATACGAGGGTAGCGTTTCTTGGAAACGTCCTCTGGGCGAATCGTGCGCCATGGAGGTCGATGAGGATGTCTCGATGGGCAGGGATATTTTGCTTCCCAGGGATAGTCTGACACTGGTTGATGCTCAATTAGCCACACTCTTCGGGGAAGATGTTCCGGCTGCGGAGCTTTTACGTGAGCAACAGAAGCCAGGACATCCGAGTGCATCTAGTGAAGGCATATGGTGTCCTGTGCACGGGTGTTCGCGCGCTCAGGGTCGGGTCGGGATTGGGTTTTCATCTCAACAGGCTTTGTGGGATCACGTTGATCTTCACTTGGCTGCCGAATTGCCAGGTTTACCGTCGGATGCATGGTTGACTGCGCACGTGTTGAAAAGGTGTAGGTACTGCGGCTTGAGTTTGTCCCAAAAAATCCGCGACGATGTGCACCCTAGATGTCGTGGTAAGCAATTCTCTTGTTCGGCTCCCCTGGTTGCAAGAGGACGAGACAGTTACGACGTTTCTCAACTCCCCACTCTTCAAGACGTCTTCTTATGCAATGTGCTCACGAAGGAGTTCTTGCCTCTCTCCCTGGTGCCATTGATACGAGAGGAGTATGGAAAATTATTGAGTCGAGTGGTGCAGACTAATCGAAGTGATGCATGGGACACCCAATCTGATTGTGTGGAGAAACAGGCTTGCCGTGGTGCCTGGATTGAGTTCTTCATGTTTGGGAAGTGTGTACTAAGGCAATCCACTAGAGGCCAGCGGCCAGCTCAAGCGTATCATTTCACTCACTCTTTGGTTGTTCGATGGAAAATGGGCGATCGAATAGGTTTATGGAAGGAAGCTCTCGAAGCTGGTCAGCGTAGGAACAGAGCTCGCCGCGGGGCCCAATCTGAAGAACAACTCCAACGAGAGGTGGAGCGATTAGTTTCTTTAGGACGAGTGGGAGAAGCCGCTAATCGCTTGACATCGCCTGGCCTTGCTGCGGAGAACCCTCAGGTGCGTAGTAAGCTCCTTGCTAAATTCCCACCTGCCGTGGGTGAGCCAATCTCTGATGAGGGGATCGGCCCTCCTCCTGAAATACCCTTGGAAGTCATACGCGAGGCCATCTTTAGTGGACGCTGTGGAGCTGGTCCAGGGCCCGATGGAATTCGGGGGGACTTTTTGCGGGATATGGGCTTCGAATCTGACCAAGAACCAATTGGTAAGGTAATTCAGGCGTTCGTCCAACTTTTGGCTGACGGTAATGTTCCCACTTATCTTCGCCCCTTCCTTGGAGGAGGACGTTTGGTTGGGATAGGTAAGAAAGATCTTGCCGGAAATCCTATTTCGTTGGATTCTGACGCTAGGCCCATAGTGTTGGGATTGACTTGGCGAAAAGTCGTCTTCAAGGTCACACTTGCTTTGGATCGTAGGGGTATCCGCGAGCGACTTGGGGATCAACAACTTGCCCTCACGAAGGCAGGCGCCGATGTTATGCTCCATGCGGCTAGAGCATGGGTGACCCGAAATCTTCAGAACAACAATGTTGTCCTCCTACAAAAAGACGTCCATAATGCTTTCAATGAGTTGAAACCACAAGAATTCTTGCGAGATTGTCGCGACCACGCTCCCGCTTCAGCCCGGTTCGCACACTTCTGTTATGGAACCAGTAGCCACTTGACATATGCCCAATCGTTGGAAGCTTCTAATCGCGGGCAGCAGGGATGCCCCCTTATGGGACCTATGTTTTGTTTGACTAGAAAACGGTTCTCGGAACAGGCTCGCGCCAATTCCGGTAGGCCGGCTCCTGAATTCGAGGTCGAATTTGCGGACGATGCCTACAGTGGAGGCGATCTTCGGGATGTTCTGGCGGCCTTCAAAGCTGAGCTCCACTTAGCTGCGTCTTTCGGCCTCCATTTCGACTTGAGTAAATGCACTCTGTATCTTCTAGCCGGCGAGGCCTTCCGGGGAGATATTTCCGAATTTCAAGCGTTGGGAGTCCGGGGTTGTTACTGGAGCTGATTTGGTCATACTCAAAACGCCCGTCCATGGGACAGAGGAATTCCTTGATTCTTGCTTGCTGGGCAAGGAACGAGAGTTGTGGGAGCTTGCCGACGGCATTTCCCGAGTTCCAAAAAAGCATGTGGCATTTCATCTCCTTCAACAATGCCTCTCGTATGGCAAAATTCAATATTGGACGCGCGCCGCTCCACGTCGATTCCTCTACAGGCTATTCGAACTCCATAGCAATCTCCAACGAACTTGTCTCGAGGATGTCCTCGGAACTACGCTGACTGAAGCTCAGTGGGCCCAAGCTCGCTTGCCCGCAAAGAGAGGTGGTTTGGGACTTTTGTCTTCGCGGTATGAAAAGGAGATGCGGGTGCTTCATCTTGCTGATCTCTCATTTCTCGTGTCTCGGAGACAGGTCCTCGAACATGTTCGACGCCTCCTTCCTTGGTACGATGCTCGTATGAGCTAACACGATGAACACACTTGCATCGAACACATCTCGCCTTTCTTTCCTTCATTTCGTGACGAGATTCGGGACTCTGAACGTAAGCTAGATCAGAAGATTATGATGGATGCATTCTATCAACAATTGCACCATGAGTTAGTGAGTACGGGGACGTTGGGGACTCAGATTCGTCTTCGTGGAGTTGCTGCCCAAGGGGCATCCGTATGGGTTCAGACCATTCCTTCTTCAACTAAAGACACGATTTTCTCGAATGCTGCATTTTCTGATGTTGTAGGTCTGCGGCTGGGGGTATCGTTCTTTGCTGAGGGAGTCGATTGTTCGTTCTGCGGTCAAGCTATGGATGAGTATGGTCATCACATTCTTGGGTGTCTCCGACAAGGAAGTAAATACGGTATTCATAACTCCTTGAGAAATACGATCCATCGTTACACGAATTTGGCTGCCCTCCAGCCAAAATTGGAACCCACAGGACTTTTGTCTGATGATTCCCAGGCACGACCTGCTGATACGCTATTGGTTGTTCCACCTGGAGTTCGCCAGAATTCTTGGCGCAAATTCCCTCGTATAGCCGTCGATGTTGCTGTCACATCTCCATATCAGCAGGCTTCGATGGCTGACTCTACCCAAGCAGAAGTATCTAGTGCCACGAGATATGCGGAACGGAAACGACAGAATCAACTTCTGGCTAATAGATGCACTGCTGCGAATCTTGGATATGAACCCCTCGTTTTCGAGAGCACAGGAGGGCTCGAAAAAGGAAGATATGCGCTCTTGAGTAGTATTTGTTCTTTGGTCGACCAACGACACAAGAGAAGGGGGGGTGATTCACTACGTGAATGCCTTGGACGATTGAGCTTTGATTTGCAACGAGGCTTGCAGGCGGCAATTCAGGCTCATCGCACGCTCCAGTGCGGGCACATATGCGGCCCTGATGGGGTGGAGACCTTTCTGCACATGTGCACCTTATGACGCTTCATTTGAAAGGAGCTTATCCGCAGATCATCCTGATCGGACGTTCCATTGGATTGTGTGCGACTCGCCAGGATGACCCCTCCGCAGAAATTTTCTCATGAAAGGTCGACAATATGTTCTGATTGGGCGCTGAGTCTGAACGTTCCTCAATCGAGGAACGGTTGGTGATGTATCTGTGCCAATTTTGAATGTCTCACATTCGGCGAGTTACTTTCGATTCTTTATTTTCTCGTTTGCCTTCGATTGGAAGCTGAGTCCCGCCGGGAATTGGGGGTGGTGGTGGGCTTTTAATGCACGCCGCCGGGACTTGGCTTCCCGCGTCTTTCCCTTTGTGTTTTCTATCGAAAGTATCTATTGTAGATGTCTCTTTTCTCCATTGACGTTTTTGGGAGCAGAAGCCTCTTGCGTCCTTGGTGGCGTTCGAACCGAAGTCTCGAGCAATGAGATCGACCCCCACCAAATTCTTTTCTAATTCGGGGTGGTGGCGGGTATATAGAGATCTCGAAAATATTTGACTTTTTTGTTTATCTATATTTCTTCGGGATTTTAGCGTACGTCTTTTTCCACTCAGTAAATGAATATACCGTCGATGGAATCGATGGGTCCCCTCTAATATTCTTATATGATAGAATTTTTATATATATCATTTTGCGGCCGCTTTATTGGATGCCTCGTTTCCTTTTCCGGTCACTTTGGCTACTTGTGGGGACCTTGCAAGGGAATTCGGAAAATTCCGGTGATTTTTCTTGGAGGTTATGAGGATTATGAGGCCCAGGTGATGAGGAGGTTATAATGCTGAAGTGACTAGGGGTTGGGGAGAGCCTTTCACGTATAGTGTGAGGTACATCATCTAGAGGATTGTACATCTCGATGATCCCTAGGAGGTCTCAAGGCCAGCCCAACACCCAATCAATCCCCAATCAACATCCCCGGCAACGGAAGTGCAACCCACAATGATTATCGGACTTCGCTCTCGTCCTCATGTTGCTTGAGCCAAACCCATATGGTTTGGTACACTTCTCGATTTGTGCTGGTCGTGCCTGCACACAACTTGGTACACTTCTTGATTTGTGCACAGAATGACACTCCTCTTCAATCACTGGTTCGAGTGTGTGCTTCAAGCAGCTGACTGCCAAAATCGCACAAATCTAAACGCAAAAGATTCCTGGATACCGCTCATAATGTGAAGCATACGATGATATGGCCAGCCTATGGCTCTTTGCCGAATGCCCCCGTGATTCGGTCTTTTGGAGTCCCTATGACTCTTTCTTTTTTCGAGGTGCTTAATGTTTCTTTGGCCCATTGGCATCACACGCGGTCCAAGTCCCAAACTATCTAGATCCTATTCTCGCTGGACTATTCCTTCGGCGAGACTGAGCATGCTAACCCCTGCAAGTATACATCTTCCATCACTGTCCGGGACAGAAAAGTTGTCTTGCAGCGAAACGGATACTCTCATGTCGCTCCCCCATTCAACACTTCCACAAGATTCAAGAGATGTCGCATCTGCTCCAACCTGGTCCGTGGCAACGATTTAGTCAATGCATCGGCAACCAGCGTAGCGCCCTCTTCGTATCGAATCATGATGCCATGTTGATGAACTTGGTCTCTGACCCAAGCCGCTCTCAACCCAAAATGACGTGTGCGCCAAACAAGAGTTGACATGGTAGGCTTACAAAGCAAAACAACCGCACTGGCACTGTCGGATACAGCTTCAATCTTGTAGTGTACGTTTGTTCGGTCCTTAATGATGCTCTGAAGACGTACAGAATCCTGGATTCCAGTGGCAATAACCTCCGTTTCGGATTCGCATGTGCTCCAAGCAGTTAGTGTCTATCTGATTGATCTCCATGACACTAAGTCCTGCCCAATTTTGATGGCGATGCCTGATCTGCTGCGGGATCCTTGGGGTGCAAAGCTTGCATCAGAATACACCGTCAAGATTCGCTCAGAACTGCCAACAAATCGAAGGGAAAGCCAAAGTGTCTTTCTCATGTATCGCTACATGTGTCGCAACTTTCGCAAGGCATACGAAGGGTGAGTTGTCACTATGCAAGCAAGCAGTGAAATCATTGCCTGGACATCTGGTCTTGTCCTCATGGCTGCCCACATTATCGAACCAACTTCTCGCTGGCAAGCTTTCACATTCGCTTCGTGGTCCTTGTCCTTTGGCTCAGGATTAAGCGGGAGATCGTCGAGGTTGGGCAATGACGCTGTTCCGGCCATCTGGGTCAACGCTCGCCTCTGAAGTTCCTGCGCCAGCCACCTGTGCTGATCCAGAAACAATCCCTCTGCAGACAATATAATACGAAGTCCAAGAAAGATGAACTCAGAGACCCTGGGGACCGTTAGCGATCCGCGCTTCAAGTTGCCCTCTCCACTCCAGCTCATATAGCCCTGTGCTGTGGCCTTCCAAGTACTTCGAATATGGTTGACCTCCCTCAACATGGCCTCCGGATGCCCTATTCCAAGCCCATCGTCGACAAACATGGTGACATAGCCCCGAATGATGGAACCTTCCATGACGGTCCACAGCCCAGGAATATCTTGATGGGGGTTCAACACCAGGTCTCCTAGTGTGTCTCCCTCTTCCTTCTGCAGAATGGCACCTTTCATCTTGGTGGCGCGCTCTTCCTCCCAGTCTCTTGGAGCCCGCCGGAGTCCGTATAGAGACTTACGCAGGATAAGGACCGTGTCAGCTTCGAAATATCCCAACTTCACCAAGATACCAGGAGGCCTTAGCAAAACCCATGCATCACGAGGTAGGATCGAGTTCAAAAACGCAGCAGATATATCGAAAGCTATCCCACACCAGTCCCTGTTTGAGGCCCATGTGTGTGACAGGAAACGAAGTGTATCAGCGTCCACGTTCTGATTCGAAAGATCATCGCCAGGCTGTTGTTCG